>OY783200.1:24876805-24916154 GCA_963678675.1 Xiphydria camelus | reverse complement strand
CTCTCGAGCGAGCGAGCGAGCGAGCGAGCGAGCGAGCGAGCGAGGTATAATCACCGCGAGACTGATAAATGGAGGTAAAAGTGGATACGGAAACTACGGGCATACGTACGACGTGGATATAGCTCGTATATATTTGGTCGGTATCCAACAATTTCCGGGCCGCAATATTTCGCGAGGGAACGTGAAGTAGTGCGGCTGTACTTTTGATGCGGCAAATCTCGAGCGGGCGCGTTCTGGGATATTTTTTACATTTCTCTCCGCTGTAATGAATTACCACTCCCTCTCTCTAAGACGACTCGAGGTCGCTTAGTTTTTTTATGAAACTTGATTACGAATACCAGTATAAATCGGCGTGTCCCCTAAAAGAAATCATAAAATTCGACACTGCAATTAAAAAACCTGTATCTCTATGTCAATTACGTACCCGTATTTTTTACGAGTTACGTGGTTTCTTTTAGGATACGTCGAAATAATGTAGCCAACGAGAAGTTGTGAGGAACACTTAGTAGTAATAAGAATACATATACCAAGTATTACGTAGTGCGCGTAACCGATCGAAATATCCGAGCTAGTCTCTGTCCTTGCCGATAAGCCACGAGCTGAAACAAAGCTGATCCTCACTCGTACGTTACCGAGGTGTCCCGGGTGACGACCGCCAAAGGGTGCACTCATACATACACACGCCTCCCGCGATAAGACAAAGTAAACACCGTACGTGACTTGACTCGAAAGCTCAACTGAACAGACTCGTCGTCTACTAGGCAAGTGAGAGCACCCGGCTTCGCGATCGATTCGAGCCCCGAAGATCCTCGCAGAGCGTCGAGAGGATCTCCGAGGCCGCGATCGCTCGTTGATGACGACGAATCGCAATGATACCGAGATGCTGTTGACGATTTTAGATTCTTCGCGCTGTATTCGGATATAGTCATCGCTCGACAGCTTTATTTTGGCACATTGAAAGTGATAAATAAATAGGGGAGCCCGGGGAGAAAAAATGTTTATATATTTGTAACCACATGTAATCATATTTAAAAAATTGGATATAAACATTTTTCCCCGGGAAGAATCTTCATTATTGGGAATTAAACCGCTGAAGTTCGCCACTTCGCGTAATACCATCTCGCGATCAGATCTCGATCGCGAAGAATAGGAAGTAACAACTACATCTCTCTTATTTTTATTTCTACTTGTCGCGTGGTTTTCGCAAACTCCGACCCAGGCGTATGCAACTCCGGCCCGCGTGGAAATTCCACGAAAGGAAGTTCCGCGGTACCTCGGAGGTTCTGGTAAAAACGAATAAAATATTCTCAGCACAGGCAAAGAGCGGAGCTGGGAACCTCGTCGAATTTCCCTTTACCCGAATGGAATCGCTGTTGCCGTCGACGAGCGAAAATTTTGCATTCCACGCACAAGTGTTCGGTCTGTCGTATTTACGCAGCCCTTTCTCTCGGTTGCGATACTTCCTGGAGAATTTACGGTCTCGTCTTTGCACTGGTATCATCGCGATATCGTTCCTCTAGTTTGACTTTATTTATCACAACATTTATTGCTACCGCGATAATAAAATCGCGAGTAGGGAAGATCATGACGTGCGTCACATTTTGAGGAAACTGTGGTTTCTTTTTTATTATGGAAGGAAGTTTGCGGACGAGGGGATGCTTCTTTATTCCACCCCAACGCCTACTCTTCGCGCACTTTTATGAAAGTTTTTGGTCCACGTCCGCCACATTGCTTGGATTCCGGTCTAAAGAAGGCCAGAGAATGCCGCTTCTTTCACAAAAGGAAGCTCGTTCCACGATCTGCAACTTTGGAGTCGGTATTCGTACTTCCACCTTTGGAAGATACGAAATTCGTCCTGCGATCTGCGTTTTCTGGCCTTTCTAGAGTTCAAGCAATAACTTGGATAGCGCAGAGCTAAAGGCGTCTTTAAACTGTTTCTAAGACATCTTATGTGTGGCTCACTTTCGGTCTATTTTTACCATCGAAAGATATCTTTAAGACGAGTTGTGTCTAAAAATTGTCTGAAAGTAAGATACAAAACGTCTTGAAGACGACCGAGAGAGAGAGAGAGAGAGAGAGAGAGAGAGAGAGAGAGAGAAAGACTTTAAAGGACGTAGTCCAAAATCTTCTCTAGAAGCAGAAGAGAAGGAAGATCATTCTAACGATTCTTTACGAGATAGAATGTCGGAATGATAATTCACGAGCTACTTCTTCTTTTTTGTTCGCCAAGACTGGACGTGATAGCTCGAAAATGTTCGTATTTACAAGCTACTCATTCCTAATTAATATATTTCTTCAATCAAGAACATGATTTTAAACATTTTTAAGAATACAGATCTTGTCTGAAGAATACGGATTCTTGGTGGAAGAATATTTATTCACAATTCAAGAATGTCTTTGTTGTGACGAGAAATTCTTCCAGCGCGAAAGGAACAATTGCTTTTTAAGCCTAAAAAATGTTTTCTTGTACAAAGGAAACCATCGCTTATTGATATCCTATAATTATATCATATCCTCGATCGAAAGAAACATTTTTTCGGCGCCAGCAATTATTTCTTTCAGTGTAAAATATATTTTAAACTCGTGGAATAGCCCTTGAAATGCTTCGCACCTCCGCGAATCAGAAGCTCGCATTTGTTCTTTACAGAAGAAATAGAATAGAAGTGAAATAGGTACCTACGCGTACCTTTCTATTCGAAATTTATTCCAATTCGAATCCCTTGATGTCACAAATTTGACGTAAAATCGCTATCGATGGCAATTATACGCAATATTTCCATAATAATCGTTGCAGTCGTTGGTGTAACAACAAATTTTCAAATGTTCGCGTCTTCCGGAAGTAGCCAGTTGCAAATGGCCGACAGAACGCGGTGGGTGGTCGCGTTGTTTACGCGGTAAGAATATTATTTTTTTCACTTCTCCGGGACTTTGTTATATCGTATAACGCAATAGGAATGTTTCATGAAACCGTCTTAACAAATTGTGATAAAAATTCAGAGTCTCTCGGCGTTTGCCGGATGCCTTTCGTCAAATCACGAATTTCTAACCTCGAAATCAGATACGACCTTTGCTCCGCTGTGTTTACGGTATGTTCGATTTGACGAGGGACGCGACAACGGAAGCGATGAACGAAAAACGTGTTGCGATGAAAAAACGTACGCCGCTTTGTCGCGAATCATTGGTATTTTCGCCGAAATGCAGTTTTTTTTCGCAAAGTCGCGTTGTAGTAGTGTTGAGTTTCGTCGGTGCGCGTAGTTCGTCGTGAGAATCGCGTTCTTGGTGCTTCGATGTATGGTAATGAGAGAATCTACATATAACTCTCTCTCTGAGCAGGAGTTCAAAGCCAAAAATGAAATACGAAAAAAGGAACGAAGCTGAGAGGACGGCTGCAAGGATGATACAGGGAAAAGGTGAATCAGTAACAAACTTTTTAAGATATTTGGTAATTTTTATCGAGAAATCGAAGATACAGTCAGAGAGCGAATGTGCCATTGATCATGCGTTTGTAATATTTCTATGATTGTTCAACTCTCAACAGAGCGCACTAATTTCGACATCCGTGACTATATACAGATTTGCGAATGTTGCTGTATGTATTTTTGGATGAGAGAAACTTTTGGGCTGTTTAGAGCAACAAGATGACTGTATCACTGTTTCATACTAAATCAAGTCAATTATTATCTACTCCAATGCTATAATTGCAATTGATGTTATAATTTTGTATGCATCTGCTTAATATTTAAATGTTGAGACGTCATCAAGACGTGAAATATTGAAGAAAAATGCCTGCAATACTTGAAAAAAAGTATTGCAGCTTGATACAAACTATTAATTCGTTACAAAAGCTATAATAACATCCCCGCTTTATATATAAAATTAAAACAGACTGCAATTCGTTGGGGAAGCCAGTAAAACGTATATAGTTGACTCTGCTATAATTTTCAGTACTCTCAAAGTACTCAATCATTGTCTAAACGCGGGTTGTTTGTAGATTAATTTTTTCCTCCCCCCTTCGAATTAAAAACTATAAAGATTCTTCAAACGCCATCGAATCCGAGAGAAGGCCCGCCACGGCGGTACGTTCCGACGAATCAGAAAGCTAGGGCGAGTACACTGCACGGGTAGTTAACCGCGCGTACTTCACCACCCCCAGCTGCAGCTGAAGAACGACGTCATTACGCCGTACCCGCCAGTGCGCGAGTAAAATTATTACAGAGTAACGCGATGGATCACGCGCCAATTCGTTGCAGAAACTACAATAATTCCCACGCTCCGCTCGGAATCGTGATAACTGCGCAATTTTATATACTCCAGGACGATATTGAATCGCCACCGGAAGCGTCTCCGCGTCGACCCACTTTCTTCAGAAGTAAAAGCTCCACCCGACGCTACGTTCGACCCAGGAAACGGATTTGAAAGGGCGCACTTGGAGGACTGTCTGAAAAATAAGGGCGAACCGCACAGTATAATATCTACTCTTGCAGTCAACCACTCGCCCCGCCCCCCCCCTCCCCCGGGTCTCACCGCGCCTGCACCCGAAGAACGACGTCATTACGCTTTTCCCGCATTACACATCGGCGATATTATTACAGAGTTACAGGAGCGGCAAGCGACCGTATACCTGCGATCTCTCCTCGGGGCGTATAGCTACGATAAATGGTATATCTCTCGCATATTTCCATTTGTATCGCGTTGCCAAGCAATATCGTTGAGCAGAGCGCGACGAGAAGGGTGCGGCGAGAAATACTCATTTAATACGTCGCGAATCCGCAAAACGCGGGTATTTCGCTGAAGGGAATCGAAACTCTTTTTAGCCGACGGGCGGCCCCCGCACAATCAAGTTCATTGTGGTCACGGAGAGGGAAGTTCTATGGCCCCTGCGCCGTCATTAAAGGACAACCGCCGTGTGCGCGGTACTGCTTCTGACGGTATAATAAAGAACGGAAGGAGCGTAAACGTTACTGGCCAATTACGTACACGTGTTGCTATTGTTTTGCATTTTCGATCGTAACGATGTAGCGTAACGTCCGCTCGAAACTGGCCCGTGCGGCTATCGACTGTTGATTGAATTTCATGTGTAGCTCTATCGGTCGTACACCTCGCGCTTCTCTGGGAGGGAAACGAACGTAGAAAGTTGATATCGCTTTGAGGAAGAGCGGCGAAGTCGACTCGGTAAATTACAATTTCACGGCTCGTTCGTCTCGATAACGTTTCCCTTTGATCGTCGCTGCCATTAGGCACTCTAATTCACGGCGTTTATGTTGTCGTCGCTCGGGAGGAAAGATGATGGGAGACGGTAGCGTCGTTGCCGGAGGGATTTCTTCTTCGCCCATTTCGATTGTCTGTTTTCCTTTTCGTGAAGTACGGAAGCGTCGCGAGAGCATTTCGTCCCTTTTTGCGTACTACTCTTTGTACGAAAGAGTGTACGTACGTATCGGGAGGTCTAGGTATCTCCCAAGCTTTCTCTTATTTTCCATCGCAACCTTTGTGCTCCGTAATTGGACCCTTCAGCTTCTCGTGCGAGCGGTGTAATATATCAGAAGTTAATAAGTAACGATTCACGGACTCGGGCGCATCGCGGCTTTCTTCGCGTAATCATGTCGCCGAAGGGGCTTTCAATTATTTTAATTGTCGATTCGACAGTTGCCACGATCACCCTTGTTACCAGAGATATTTGCGCTGTTTCTGAGTGCAGTTCGCGTGGAAATTGCGGAGCATTCGCGCACTTTTATCGACTGATTTTATTTACCCTCACTGCCCTTTTCGCGAAGTTATTTCTTTTCTACAAAATTACGTTAGAGTTCGAATAAGATTATTATTTTGAATCCAAGCAATGTCTATTTTAAAGACATCAATTTCACGCTTCTGCTGTTCAACTATTTCATAAAATGGGAAGTACTTATTCTTTTAAAGAGAGAGCTCCGTACGAAGAGCCGGACTAGATTCTATTTCTCGATCACTAACTCGTCCTTTCGAGTTTCCTAGGAAGTACCTGCAAGTTACCGGATCGATTTTCTTTCCATCCGCCCTTTCCATTCGGGCCTTTTTTCTTTATGACGGTTCGCCAGACCTCATCATCGCGTCGCTCGCGGCTGACGTAAGCAGAGTAAGTTGGAGATGCACGTTTTACCTGCATTCTACGCCATGTAATAGGGTCGTTGCTCCGCCTGCCTCTCGCGTTCCTTTTTTTTTTTTTTGCCACCCTTCAAATCAGCGGAGTTCGACGCACGCTGCACAATTTCTGAACGGTTTTGCTATCGCTGCAATCCTGCTGCACGTTTACATTCCGACGTTTCTTCGCCATATCTCTCTCTCTCTCTCTCTTTCTCTCTCTCTCTCCCCCCCCCCCCTTAATTAGTGAGCTTCTAGCTGATGTACGCGAGACGAGTTCGCCTTGCGATTCAACCGCTGTAATGACGCAGATTTTGAAATACGAGGAAACTATTAATTCTATGTCTTCTGTATTTTCTATCTTCTCTAATTTCTACATTTTTACGACCAGAGAGGAACGAACTCGAAACTTCCTTCGCCCTTCCATTCGGAGACATTTTATGTTACAACTCTTCCATTTCCACGTGCGTAACACGTTATCTCGGAAAATTTAATACACCTCTCACATCTCGCCAAGTTTCCTTGCCACCCTCGTGCGTACATCGAGTTACGAAAACGCGTCGCTTTTCATTAAATCTTTCAGCGCAGAGATGTAATTCGTGCGTTTTCGTCGCTGCAGCCTCGAGTGGTAGCCGTAAATTGCACCACGCTTCGCATGGCCGAGAGTCGAGACCCCCAAGACGGATTATCCCGACAATTACGGAATCCCGCGTACGGTTTCTTGCAGTCATTTCGCAAACCGCGAGTGCGAATAGCTCGCGGCCGAGAAACTTCGACGTTCTTTTCAAAGGTTTATCGTCTCGCCGATACATATATCGGGGCTTTTTACCCCGAAGCAGGTCAGCCTCACAGGCACTCGCCTTTCCTTTTCACAACTCTGCGAGAGATCTCTTCCACGGCCGACCTCGATCGTTAGGGGTGACTCCCGGCTTCTCGCATCAAAAGGGTCGACGAAAAAGTCCCGACGAAATAATCTCTGTACCGGATTATTGATGCGATAGTCGACGCACTTTGAAAAGACTCTCGAGGCGAGCTTTGATAGTTTGTCAACTACTTTCTTTTTTCCTCGGCGGAACCCTATTCATCAATACGTTGCGACGGGCCAAAGTTGAAGCATTGACCATACCGAGAGGAAAAAATCTTTTGATTCGTATATATCTCGATTTTCGTTACACGCGAGGCGTCATCAAAGAAGATGTACAGGTTTTTTTTTCGTTACTTGGAGTGGACAGACGCGCCACACTGTAGTAAACATCGTCGACTTGGGTGGGTTAATCGCATTAAAAGTTTGTCAAACGCGGCTCCTCTCTCGACCGGACTTATCGATGAACAGGTGGGTCGAGAGGTGGCGGAACGCCTCTGCGCGTTTGAAATTCAAACTCTCTGGTATCGGCGCCTGGACGCTCGCGACATTGCGTTATTTAATCGGGTAATGGGAAAGCGGGACGGATTGGAAAAGGAAAAAAATCTGCGTCACAAAGTAACCACCGTGGCTTGCTAATAAAGGAGGACTTCGCCGATGTAAACTTTGCTGCGGTTTCTGCTTCCCTTCTTCGTTTCTTTTTTTATTACTGCCGCGCGGCAGTCGGTATCGCGCGGGAATGAATTCTGTGAAATAAGGAGAGCTATTTCAAGTTCTGACGCGTTCTTTTATTTGTGCTTCTTTATTCGTCCGTAATACAAAAAACTGGGGTGGCTAATATCAGAAAAAACCTGAAAATATCAACAAATTTTTAATTCGTCAGGGGAATCCGTAGGGGGAAAAAGTCGTAAATTAAAATTTCGAAATTTGATCGACACGAGCATTCATGCTTTTAATTAAGTTTTCTCGATTTTTTTTTTCAGTCAAAAAGTATTTCTGTTTCCTCGTAACTCAGACAGTTTTGTCAGAGAACTTCTCAGGATTGTCATGGAAATGTCAGGGATATTTTTTCATCAGAATTAGTCACCATCCTGAAATCATTATTGCTCAGACCGTCAAAAAGAAAGTCTAAGCGAAATATAAGAATTCTCAAGCATTATCTAAACTTGTATTTCATCCGCTAGATTTATTCGTAGGAGATCTGTTCTACGGCAATATTTCATATGGAATACATTTATATCTCGCGCACTTAAATGCCTCGCATTCAATAAATTATTAGCCCCAAAAGACAGTCCTTTCATCTCGCTCGGTTCTGTTACAATTTCTTTTAGCGGCCCAGTCATTCGCGGCGGAGAACGCGAACGTCATTCGGAGCGTTTATTTCCAACGTTTTCCGTCAACAGAGTCAAAAGAAGAAGAGAGAATTCATTTCAATTAATTATCCGATCCGTCACTTTTTCAAAGTGCGCGATTTCACCGGGTCGGAATATCGATGAACAGATATAAAGGGTCGAGTGGGGACCCACTCGCGCCGCGCGTTTGAAATTGAAATCCGGAATCGCGAACGCTGGTATATACGAGCGGGGACGCTTAATCGGCCGGTGGAAGTAAGAAAAGTTGCTTAAAAATGCCGTTTCGAAGTTCCGTTGGCAGAGACCGCGGTGGATGCTGCGAGTGGTACGAAACTTCAAGGCCGACACATCGCGCTCTCTCTCTCTCTCTTACGACTCTGGCGCGGTCTGCGCCCCCATCCATTGCGGCTTTACGTGCGGAGGCCCACACCACGGCAGTCAATATCCCGGATAACATAATACGTTTCTCGACCCGCGAGAAGTAACATCTGTAGAGTGCAAAGGAACAACGAACGGTGCGACGTACCAACTTGTCCGTTGTAATCGCGATTATCTCGGCTCCGGCGAACTTTTGACCCGCATTGGCGAGGGACTTTTTTGTAGAGACCGAGAGATACGATCTTTCCGAAAACTCTCTACCAGCTTGGCTCTAAAGTACACGGGGAGCGAGATAATCGTGATCGAAGGTAAAAGAATACCGCGTACACTTCTTACGCCGCTGAACGCTTCTCCTATACGGAACTTCTTGTTTCTCTTTTTATTTTGGCAACTTTTGACATGTCGACGGATGGGTGGGTCGGCGGGGTCCACTTGAGGGATTAAAAATATTCACTCTCTGAATATCCGTTTAAACCCCTGGCGATGTTTTAACCATGAAATGGAGATAGGGAAAGTTGTCGGGAAAAGAAAAAAACGAAGGCAGTTTCAAAGTTTCACCGCAACGAAATAAAGGACGCGACTTAGGAAACTTCGTCGCTCGCTCGTGTCGCCCCTTTCGCGATTCCGGAGTTTTGTACACCTCGCCGTCGCGAAATAACGCGCGGTTCCCGGGACGTTCGACGAAAATATTTGTTGTAATTAAAAGTCTAGCTGCCAGGGTGACGAGCTAAAGACTTTTAAGGAATTAAAAGTCCTCCCTCCATTCCCAATTTCGGTTTCTCATCGAATGCAGGGAGACGATTATTCAAATTATGTACGTATCGGAAAGACAGCGACGCGTTCGTCGGTCGGTAGGAAGGTTTACGGTGCAAGACGGTTGTTTATCGAAGTTCCTTCGCGACGTTTACGGGGGGTTGTTTCTCGACAAACGTCGTGGACTGGAGAAGAGTGCTTTCCATATCCTTAAATCCGTGGAACGAGAAGCCTAGTCTTTTTAGAGGAAGATTTCAGATATCAATTCTCCTCCTGAACGACAAATATTGATACCTCAGCCAATAAAGAAAAAATCTCAAAAGATGTTTTGCTTTTACACAAGTCCTTCCATCCGCTCGATCTCGCTGAGGCAAAATTATTCAAAGAACGTTTACGAGACGAGAGGTAATTGTTTATACAGGTCTTACCTCGCGGATCTTTCGATTTCCAACTCCGCGCGAGCACCTCGAATAAGGTGACACGTTCGCCTAACTAATTATCAATTCGCTTCTCACGAAAGTCTGCTGAGCGTTTCAAAATTTTCGCAAACCCGCGTCGTGCGTGATAAATCTCGAAAAGCCAGCAATTCGATCATTCCGCGCGCGCGCGTTCGAGGGATTCTGCCGAGAAATTAGAATCCTTCTAGCTTCTCGGATGCGCCGAAGCTTCGTGCAGTTACTTCAATTACGCGTCGACGAGTAGCTGAACGTTAACAGTGCAGGATTGTCTTCAGTCATCAGTCGGAGAGAGTAGAGTTTTATACTGTCACGAGTGTCTCGGAGTAAGAAGATTAATTAAAACGGCTCTGGATAAAATCTCGCTTCTTCCAGAGAGTTCGAAGTCCGTTAGGATGGCTGGAGATGGGAAATTCGTAAAATCAATTTGATTTCAAAAAATGAACCGAGAATTAAAACCAATATCTGATTCGATCCGTTGCTTTTTTTTAGAAATTTCACTTGCAGAGCTTTCGAGACGTTTGACCGTTTTCTAAAAATTCATCGTATAAGAGTAAGGTATAAGAAAAAGAAACCCTACTCGATAGCCCAGGTTCCAAAAAAGCTCGACGACTCAGAGCGGCGTGTACGAAGGAGGAACTGGCGTATAAGCGGAGGGTCTCGAAATCTATTAGCAACCATTATGAAAAATGCAAGTAACTGACCGAGCAGCCTTGAATAAGTCATGAGGGATGTAAAATACCGCGACCCGGGAAATATCTCAGGTAGAGAATTAGTCGTGCAGGGGAAGAGAAACGGTGTACTTTCGAAAGCGCTTTGCCCGCAAACTGTATAAATTCCCCGCGAGAAGTCGTGATCACTCGTTTAACCATAACACACTACTGGTCACCCATTACTTTCGTTGGCTTATATCGTCCACATGAACGACGCGTGTTTGTTTCGCATGAATTTCCTCGATCAAACGCATATTCGTCTCCAAGAGTATCAGAATCTCGCACCAAAGAAGCTCGGAGGAAAGTAGCTTTCACCCGGTGATCGAACGAAGAAATATTCAATGTAACAATCGCGTGTTAACAGTGGCAGTAGCAGTTCCCACACTGCAATTTTAACGCTCTTCAACTCGAACGCATTCAAGGCTTTTTCTCCACTCCATTCAATGAACGGCTAACGGGATTTTTACGAACCAATTGCGGAAATGCACCCGAACGTCGTTAGATACTCGATTGATTTAATTGCGCGCGCCTAGCTTAGTTACCGGAATGTCAGTTGGTGTAATCCAAAGTTACGCCTCGCGGGTAGGGTGCCGGGGTTTATCAAGGCGGGGGGGTTATAATTAAACACTTGTGTGGAGAGTTATAAAAGACGGGAATTCCATTAAGGTGTTTCCAATCAGTTCCGAGTAGTTCGACTTAGATTATGTACTTCTACGTGGGAAATCTATTGTGGTTGTCTCGACGGGTTTCCTATATTTTACTTTGCATTGAAATCTATCGCACACGCACACACCTCAAACGGCTGCATACGCTCGGTTATGTAATTTTAAGTCGAACAAGAGCTTCACCGCGAAAATATTTTGAGAAAACACACCGCTCGCGAGGAAAAACACTTACGCTTCGAGTCGTTGTCAAATTAAGAAGAACGACACGAGCAACTGACGAGCAACGCGGTATTTTACGCCGTCCAGCAAAGAAACGAAACCAATGAACTCTTCAGAGACCCGCGGGGTGTAACGAGACCCTGAAATTGGCGGAAAACTCGGCCCCGCGAATTGTCGGACGAAGAAAAATGCCACATCACCGAACAACAAGCGAAACCAAAGAACTCGGCGAACGACTCACGGGGCACGATGACCAGCAGCAGCAGCAGGATCGGTGGCATCAGGAGCTCGCCGAGCACGAGGAAGAGCCGGTCCACGTGGTCGCGAAAGAAGTGAACGCATCGCGCGGGCCGCGAGTCGAGCCTCGGTCCGGTGACGAGGACCGGCCGCGTCATCGCGCTGCCGTCTCCTCGGGTTCACAAGTCAATCGCGTCTCTTCTGCCGCGGAGCTTGCAGCAACAGCAGCAGCAGCGACCTGACGTGCCGGACACGGTCGGTCGATCGCGGAGAGCGCGCACGATAGCGCCAGGATCGCGCGCCTCGCTCCTCCGGACCCTGCTCGCACGGTAGGCGCAAAAGGGAGACTGCCGCTTAAACCGAGATCTCGCGATTCTCTCGCACAGTTCCGCCGTTCATCGGCTATCATCGCAGCCCTCTAGGTTGCAAGCTCAACCGCAGGCCGCACGAAAGCTCTACAGCCACCGCAGCACACTCGCTCTCCCGTCCAAACTTCAACCGTCAACCACCCCTCGCCGCTTACCTCAAAGAACACCGCGAGCGAACGAGAGCGGCGGAGGAACGGGGTGGAAAAGAGGGAGGGAGAGAACGAGGGGGAGAGAAACGAGTACGGCGTATACAGAGAGGGAAAAACACGGGCGGTCTGGACGCGTCGAACGCGAGGAGATACGTACCTCGCCCGACGCGTACATACTCGAGGATACGAGGAGAGATGCGAACAGGAAGCGTAGAGAGGCGGACGAGAGCGTCTGAAGGGGGTTGGTTGGACGAAGGAGAGAATCCGCGTTATTGCGTTACGCGCCGTGGGAAGTCTTGATCTTGCGGAAGAGCCCCGACGGTGTCGTAAATTGGGACGGAGGGACGATCGATGAGCATCTTCGTACGAAGCTATAGGCAAATAGGTGAATGGTTCTAGCGGGAGCGGATATGTACGGAGAGGGAGGGACGCTGAGCGTCTCGGAATGTTCGATTGGGGTAGGCTTGATAAGTTCTATGGTAAACAGCCGCGTGTATGTTTGAATAGGCTGACGCGAGGGTGACGATTGGAGCAGGTTTGATAAGTTCTAGCAGAGGTATTTATGCGTACGCGCGACGCGCGAACTGCTGTGGGACGCGTCGTGAGAAGGCTAGTTAGATACACGTACCGATGGGGGATGACGAGGATAACGCTCTTGCATAGATTTGATAACTCCCCGCAGAGATACTCGTATCTACGCGTGTCCGACGTGAGTGGACGTGGAATGGGGCCGTCTATGGGGCATGCGAGGGTGGGTGTCTACATGCGCCTGCTGTGTTGGTGATAAAGGGCTACTGATTGGTACTATGCGTTGCTAGAGGGTGATATCCGTCGTATCGCAATGCTGTTTGCGTGGAGTCGGAGTGGGTATTGTGATCGATGGTCGGGCTGTGGCTAACGGGTTTTGTTTTTGAGAGAACTCGGATGGAACCACGCAATGTGGAATTAATTATGCATTTTACCTGCGCGCGCGTGCCTTATCGAAGCAGTTCTTCGGTAGTTGGACGTATTCTGACGCGAATGGATGAGGGGGGGGGGGGGGGCGGGGTTTGTCTGTACCATACGTAGAAAGTATTCGAGGGTGGATGCCTAGTAGACAGGCGCGATAAAGGGCTAACAACCATAACGATACGTAGATCGTACACAGTGTACGCGCGGGTACGCGTTTTATCTGTTGCACAAGATTGCTCCCAATTTATGAGATGAAATTCTGTAGCTATTAATTTTGGAGTGAAATGAAATCGATCGTATCTGATGTGCTTTGAGATTATTGCAAATCTACTGCAATCGCTGACCTCATTGCTA
Organism: Xiphydria camelus; assembly: GCA_963678675.1. NCBI lineage: Eukaryota > Metazoa > Arthropoda > Insecta > Hymenoptera > Xiphydriidae > Xiphydria > Xiphydria camelus. Next base: position 24,902,587 of record OY783200.1, on the reverse strand, counting down.
GATTAAATTGGAACTTGAGAGTGCATAATTTTAAACTTGTAAAATAGAATCACGAGTACGCGCTTTCTCACAATTCCGAGACTCTCTCCCAAGTGCTTATACGCGCGTATGGCGTAGGATATCGTTGGAATACGGCCGGGGGATATTTGAAAAATTGACTGACATCCGCTTTTGCGAGTTTGCATTTCGCCCATCGCGGGAGGGACGCTGTAACTCGCACCCACGCTTCCTCTTCACTGGCTGTCATGCACACGCGGTACCTAACTGTATATAGTTAACCTGTATCTCCCGTACTCTGCCGAATGCCGAGTAAAAGCGACGTAGAGTATATTTCGTTGCTGCAACGGGCATTTTCGAGTACGTTACTCTCTTTTCTTTTGTCTATTCAGTGTAATTTTTTCCTGCATCAATTGTCGCTCAAATTGTGGAACCAAAATGGCTCATTTTCCTGTTGCCTTCGAGCCTGTACGATTTGCGATTCTTATTTTTATTTCCAATTAACGGCCTGATGAATATTGCGGGCGATTTAAAGCTCTCAATATTTCTGATTGTCCTAAACGAAAACCACAGTTTTTACACTTTTCCACTCCGTCACTTCAACTTCGAATACGTTCAAATTGGTATACCGTCGTTACTGTTCCGCGAAAAAAATAGCCGTCATTTTATTAATAGGTATTCCCCACCGGTACGTCCAAAATATTCCACCTACTCCATTTCCGAGCGCGCGGTACTATCTGCCGCGCAAGCTCCATTATAGTGAAATAAACGAGCTTGTCCTTAGTAAGTACCAGGATTCACGTGGGCGCTACACTCGGAAATGGGGAGAGCCACGAGAATGTAAGCTTTAACCCGAAGGAAAATCTGACGAGAAAATATGATGCTCGCTGAGCTATAGCTCCGCGTTTGTCATGTTTTCAGGAAATCGATGCGGCTGGGACGACACGGTCGATCTGTCGTTCGGATTATTTTCCGAGTGCCTGGTTTCGCTGCGTCGCGAAGGAAAGGAGCTTGCTTTTGTTCAGAACGATGCTTTTCTTTCTTCTTATCTACGATATTCCACATTAGACCCGCGATACCGATACTTGGCGGCTTTATTCCATGCTGCTGACGAAGACGAAGCGTTTGATCCTTGAGAAAATCTGATCGGAAAGCACGGCCCGGAGCTTTCATCCGATTCTTTGAAAATCAATGGCGCGTTCGGCTAACGAAATCTACCGCGTTTCGTGGAATCGAATAAACTCACCCCCGCGCGGGGGAAGCACGGATTTCGCGTAAATATGACCCGGAAACGACGAGGCGCGCGAGAATGTAAGAGAATTAACGTAAAAGAAAATTTAATATCCGATCACTTATTCCAACCCCATTTACCTGCCCTCCCTTCGCTCCCGGCGCGCTACCATCGCGCTCCAACCCTCCTCGCCCCGCTCACCCTTCTCTTAACACAATCTCTTTTTCCCCTTTCTCTCCATTCTTTTCCATTACTCATCAGAAAACCCGCAGAGAACCTTTGTCAGGATTTTCCGTTATACGGGGCGGGCCACACCAGCGCGGAAGATCCGGACATTCTAAAGGGATTACGAGATGGCTTCCGCGAGCTTTGTTAAAGTGTCGTTAAAAGACAATTCGAAATCTTCATCTTCGTGTAAAACTGAATGAAGAGCCGCAGGGTTTTAATCAAAACTGTTTCGTTCGCGTAAAATCTAAATGAAAGGGCGAGAGGGTGTCATTCAAAATTCTCTATTTTTATGTAAAACTGAACGAGAGAACTAGAGGATGTAGTTAAAGTTTATGCTCTATTTATTCTTTCAAGTGAAAGTGAAATTTAATTGATCGTAAGAAATTAGAGCTCCCATTATTGGTCGTTTAGAGAGTTCTTGTATGTATAAGAGCAGTTAAAAGGGGAACTAAGATTATGAGAAAGTAATTCTAGCACAGATATATATTAAGAATGTGTGTAACCTCTTCGGATTAATGTGGCATCAAAATTGATATCTCTCTATAATCAATCGCGCGCTCTATCTTTCTATTTTATCGTCAATATTTTATGAGATGAAATTATTTTCTCTACGACGTAAAATCTTTGATATCTCATATTTCCTTCGAAATATCGACCTGTTAACCATGTTTTTCGTAATCAGCGCGACAAAAAACACAAGATAAGGTGGTTTAGCCCTATCGATTCCAGAGATTTCCATTTTTGCGAAAATGTTAAGGATGCCTTGTCCTTGCATCTATTTCGACAGATTTCAAATAAGTGGATCACATTCTTCAACTACACGGCCTACTACAATAATTAGCTTGACCCCTTCTTTCTACACACATACACATACAGCCGGCGTACAAATCTACTGCTATAGCCAGTAATTGTTGCATTGTGTACATACAAGGCACCCCCTATACACAGGGCTGCAGCCAATTATACGACCCAGTATTGTTTTCCCCCCGTGCCATTGAAATGCGAATAAGTACGAGCCGACAGTAATAACGCGGGATGTATATTCTCGTCGTCAATGGCAAACCACTTTTTTCCTCGATTCGACGAATGTGAAATTAGCGTCCCCTTCGAAGGGGGTAGAGAATCCATCGATCAATCTCGCGGTAATTATACCTTTCTCGTTGCCGTAATCAACACTTTGATATCTCCCAGGAAAGTATCGTTACATTGGCCACAGAGTACGGGTATTTAATAAAGCTACCATTTATACATGACGTAACTGGTTGTACGTTTCAGCATTGTTCGATTTCCGCCTCTCTGACAATGGGTAATTTCCAGCGAATTGTTCGGAAGCACGCTTCCCATCGGATCGTTATACAGACACAGAGGCAAAGAGACTTGCCTGCTGGCAAGAGTGCGAATAACCTCAGTGAATCAAGTACCTCTGAGAACGAGAGTAGTTTGATACGACGTCAAGGAACCAATTATCAATTTTACGCGCCCAGACTAAGCGGGTCGGCGCATTACTACGTTTGATGTACGCCATCCTTTGATTCTACCGCTTCACGAAGGTTGGGGAGTCGACTTTTCACACGTAAATCTCTCATTTTTGCACATTTATTCGCGTCTCGCGTGAAACGATACCTTTCCTGTAGGATTTTTCAACGGGAAAGATTATTGCCCACCTTCTTGCGGCAAGTAGCTCGTCGTCAAGGCGATTTCTAGCTCATCAAGCTCGCCCCGGCGCGCTAATTTCACGCAAATCCCCTTATATCTCACCCCGGATAACTGTCGTCGCGACTTTTGGCAGGGCGGACTTTGCCGACGGATATTTTTTCCTGGGTCGGATCGCGGGCCTCCCTTTTTTCTCCCGTCGCCCCGGGGCGAAAAAACCTACCCTGTCAAGAGCTTTAGAATTTCCGGACGCCGGGTTGCGCGATTGGTGTTCGCTTCGGGCGCTTCGGCATCGTCGTCGATGGGTATCGCAATTTATTGAAGGTGCCTTTAGGCAGTGTTTTTTCTGTTTGTTAATATTTCAGTCCCCCTTGTTGTCCTCGTGTAAATTGCTTCTTACTGCAAAGATGTTTCTGCGTTATTACGTTAGATACTTCTCGACAAAATTAAAGAGAGAGATGCTTGTATGTGCGAAAATGGAAGGAAAAACAATTCTCTCAGTTTCGTTGAACAGTATAAAATGTAAATAATTTATTATTGATTTATGCAGTGCGTATATTAGGTACTTACCCCTGTAGCGTTAACCATGTTTACTCTGAAACATATTTTGCGTTCGGAAACTAAAGAGTGGAGGATATAATTCTTGCTCTGCTTCTTCTTCCCGTGTTTCTTCGTCCCTTCTCGCTGCAGCGTACCGAATCACTAAAGAGGCGGCGAGTCACGCTCGGTAAACCCACTCGGTTCTTTCGCGAATATGGACGGCTAAAAGCAAATTAAAGAAAAAGTCCAGTAAGGAGAAGAAGATAGAGATTTATTATTTTATGGAGTCGAAACTGCTGGGAGCGAAGATGGACTGTTTATTTATTGTGTAAAAAACTGGTCTATCTTAAAAATCTCGATGAAGGACGAAGAAATTATTTGGATGGGGAAGAAATTAATTCTCACCATCAAGGTCTGACGACAAATAATTGCAGGACCGTTAAACTCGAATATCCATGTATTTATTTAGATCTTCATACATATAAACGTGTGGCTTATAACGGAACGATGCGTTTCGCTGCTAGGTATGCGCTACATCACTCGGGAAGATTTAAATGAATACACACATCCAATCCAACAGCCCCCGTCAAGCTGGTTATATTAAAACTCCTAGTCGTATAACAATATACTTCTGAGTGTATCATTACGAATCATCATCGTACTAGGTTTATTTACGCGTACGAATAATACTTTATTATATATAAACCGCGCTTTCACCTACGCTAATATTCAGATAATTAAAATTCTATTACGTTTTTTTTTTTTTGTTTCATCCACCTCTCCAAAGACGTTCGCGTTATTTACAGTATCTATGTACAAATATATCGCTTGGAATGACAAAAATACCTTCCATCGTCACTCTGATTAACGATTACTCGTGTTGCGCACTGATGGAATATTTGGATCGATCCTTTCGCGACGTTTAAAGATATATGTATGTAGTTTCAGAGGTTGAATGATATCGAAATAGACGCATTAAATGAAATATCGAAGTAGTTTATTGATGGGTCTCGAAAGTACGCGAACGAATATATCTCGACGTATTTAAACGCATGAAATCAATATTCCGCAGTGTGACATTGAATAATAATTTATACAAGCGATACCAAAGAGACGTCGAAAAATGAATATCAAATATCGTATACGCAACTGCATATCAAATATCTCTTTAGAAAGAGCGACGCGAGAACGTTGAAGCCTCCCTCGGAGATATTGAATATGCACATACCTATTAAAATTACGTCTCGAACTTTTTATCGGTATAGAGCAGTAGACGTCTTCTCTGGCGCGCGCGCGCGCGCGCGGCGAGTTTCAATAAAGCGATACTTCTGACATTCGAACGCGTAACGCGTCTGAAGCTGGAGGAAAGATATATCGGGGAATTTTTTTCTCCTTCTCGCGCGTTAGTTCCTATTCATCCATCACGGAGCTGCCCCGCAGCCGCTGAATATGTACATAAACTCTGTAGATGTGCGCGTAAACGGACCTTCGAGACCCCTCGGGAAATTCATTTTGCAAAGGAGTTCCTCTCGTAAAAATGACGAATATTGGATAACCTTAACATGTACAGGTCGCGATTGCCGTGCGTTATCGTTAACGTAACGTCTTTACTCCACTGAAAGAAATAATTTCTGGTGTCTAAAAAATATTTTCTTCAATCAAAAACATGGTACAATTCCAAGATGAAGCCATGATTTTTTTTTGTGCGAGCAAATATTTGATTTGTCCCAACGAAGGTATTCTTCAACCAAGAATATGTACCTACATGTATTCTTCGTGTCTAAGAATCTGTATTCTCTTAGAAATTAAGAAAGATTATAATATGTTCTTTAATCGAGAAATACTTTCGTGACACTAGCAATTATTTCTCTCGGTGTCATGTACTTAACGTTAATATTTTCGGTAATATCGTATCGGCTGAGATCGATCCACGTGCATAGTGACAAAACACCCATCGATGTCGCGTTCCTCGCCACTTTCAATAAATTAATTTTGATTGTTTTCTGTTTTCTGTCTCGAGGAACGTCGGTCTCGACTGTTGTAAGAGATCAAAAATTCGCGGGAAATGAGCATTCCTCTTGATGCAACGCTGAAAAAATAGTGGAATCGAATTAATCCTAATTTTTATTACTTTTTCTGTTGCAGTGACGTGAGTGAGTCTACCATTTTATTATACTGAGGTTTGCGATTAACTTTACTACCGAGGAAAGAAACTATCGCTGGCAAATATCAAAAAGCTCGACGGTCGTCGAGCGACTAAAAGATTGTGGCGCATGTATCGATATCCGTACGTACAAACTGATTTCACTGAAAAATTCGGCACACTTTCTTCTCGGCGGTATAAAAAGGTATAAATAACGTACAATTAACAAATTACTTCGACTCCTTTCTTTCTCTTTTGACTCCTTCGGCAATGCGATAGAGTGGGAGTAAAAAATTAGACTACTAAATGTAAAATGGTACAAATGTTTTTCTCGTTTCACGCCCACGGAGCATCCAAATTCAACCCGATGCACATTAACCGCTAATTAATACAATACCATCGCATCGTTGGCTGATTGTATATATATGTATATATATGTGTGTATTGTGCGCTTCACGACACATTACGACACAAAGCTCAACGATCAGCGACGAATTTACGGCGCGACTAAAAGAACCACACATGTCTCTACTGCCGACACTTTATTGCAACTATTCGGAAACATCGAAATCGACGGGATTCGCAACGAAAACAACCCCTCCCGGAAAATGGAGAAATTGGAATTGAAATTTGAGAGAGTTTACATTCTTCTCGAGGGCTGCTTTGGTCGTTAATCCCTGAATTTTCTCCTCTACGCGCGCAATAGATATTAGCAATTTTTATCACGACGAAAAAGAATCTAACTATTAACAATTATTAGGTTTGTCGACAGTTCGACGTCGACTTTTGGGGGTCGATTCGCGATAAACAAATCGCTTGCCGTCGATCGCGAAAGCATTTTCATTCACTCGACGACGAATCGCGCGGTATGGAAGGATTTCTATTACGAGCGAATATCAGCTTGCAACCGAAATTCTTGCGATACTCATATCGATTAGTTTCACCTTACGCGTGTGGGTTTTCTTTATACCAGCTTAGAGAGTCTTAATTGGTCGTCAAGATGCTGCAGGAGAGTGTCCTCGTCGCGATGGATTCGGGATTGCGCGGTTTGCTGATGAGTTTTTTCTTTCGATGCGGATGAAGGATTTGATTAAAAGTATTACGATGGATTGTCGAATTTTTTTTAAGACTCCACACTTCAAGGAAAATACTTTCAAGTAATCGAATGCTTTTTTCAATACATTGCGTTTGGTTGAAATATGAATATAAAATCATCCGTCGACGCGAAGAATGTCATTTGCAAATCGCTCGTTAACAATCTTGTAACTCTCCCGAATTCTTCGCGATTCTGACGCGTCTCTGTGAATTTCTTGGCTGAATTCCATCGATTGAGTATATATCAAACGCGCTCTTTTCTATCGTGCAGTGAATTTGGGCATTTTTTTGTACGTGCCGATTGTTCGTGAACTCGTTTCACATCGTATATCGTTCGTCCAATATGGCCGAGCATTCTTTTTTACCCCTCTCTGTCTTCTGACCAGTCATCGCCGCAAAGAGTCTTGCCACCCTTTCACCGTCATATTTCCCCAAAATCATTTCTTTTTAATTATAGTTTTATACCTTTGACACTTCTGTCTAAAAGACCCAACTAGAAACCCTATTTACCAGAATTTCTAATTCAAAAAAACTAAGAAATAAGGAGAAATATACTTTGGACTTCACGTTTACCCGAGTTTCTGGACTCGAGTCAAAATTGAACTCCAAAATTTGGGCGATCGATGCGACCAAAGTTGCAATTGCAAAAGTTTCCGTACGTTTATCGAGTTTACTGTTTAACGAAGTCGACTCATCATCGCTGTTATCCTGCTGGTCGTCTCCCTTTACGGCGTCAAGGGTTCCGGGGAGTGGTGAAAGGGTGGAAGCGACAATTGCAGGGGAAACTGCGCGACTGTCATTTGATAGACGGTACGCTGACTAGAATCTAAAGTAAATTACGACTACACATAATATCATCTGTTTAACTTCAACTAACGAGCTATTACGTTCTCGTCTGTCATCGCGTTCGCGCTCCGCTTTATAAAGTCTCTATTTTGTACCGGAACGTCGATACGCGTGTACGCACGCAAGGCTGCAAGATACCGTTTGTATCGTTGCAGTCGAGTGCATCGAGACGCGAGAAAAGCATTACTCGATGACTTGATGAATCTTGGGTGGGATTGCACGGCGTGCTGGACCAGGAGCCATCTCGAAATCGAATAACGGTTACATTATCGCATCCGCGCAATCGATTAAAATACAACGGAACAATCAACCTTAACTTATCACTCGAGCGCGACGTCTGTATACATGCAAATTTATCTCTGATTTCTCCCCGTAGACTCGACTGATAAGACAACTTCTAACGTTCCACTCGACGGATACAAATGGGGGGTTCGATCGATTATTCTCGCGTTGATGTTATACTTTCTAAGGTACAATGCTCCCCCTTACTCATTCTCTTCTTCACCTCGTTTGGCCAGCGTCGATCGCAATGGAGTGAGGATACTTCGGGGATCAAGAGACACGTCAAGGATCACTGTATCTCGCGATTGGCTAGTCCGAGGAGGAAGTGCGCTTCGGACGAAAGATACGGAGCTACTAAAACTGCAAAACTTTTGCTGGGAGATTTTTTCTGTTCGATCAACCAGTCGTGAGATATAGTGACAAAATCGATAAGTCCATTCGGCTTTGAAGTATCCTCAGTTTCTGAAAGGCACGAGGAAAGAACGCGGAGAATTGTAACGAATTTAAGCTCGAATATCGATGCTTTTTGTTGCTTGTAAAAAGTTTTCAGAATTAGATTTGAATTTATATAGGTATTGTGTTCGGAAACGGAGCTCAAAGTTTTTCCCTCGTACTCTTCACCCTTCCATCGTCAAAGGCCAATCTGATAGCATTCGCAATTCCTCGGTATTACGGTTTACTTCGGACGGTTTTTTTTTCTCCTTCCTTCCCTCAACTTCTCGAGCCCGAATATTTACCGGATTCGACTTGACTAATTAATGGAAACCATCGAGAGAGAAACGCGACATAATACATTTACAAATTGCGCGCTTTCGAATTTTCGTACGCCGTTGGGTGGGCTGAGATCTCGCGTTTGCGATTAGCAATCCACCTCGTCGGGCATTCGTTCGCAATTCATAATTCGCGTAATAATATCGTCCCTCCTCCTCGCCTTCTGCGACTGGGCAAATTTAAGAAAGTAGGGATAATAAAGTTTCAGTCTTCGTGAAAACATCTCCTATACCAGAGCGTACAATTTTCCTTTTACGATCGAGCGTAATGTGAAACTTGGATAAGACGATTGCTTCTAGAATACAGCGGGTCGAGAGCTCTGTCCTTTCGAGTGCATCGCGCCACTTGCCGATCACTGCACTCCTTCGGATTCGTCCAAAGACACTTGCCTTTCGACTGAGATCGAGTGGAAGAAAAGTTTTTAAGTGAAAGGTTTATTTTATAGTCTCTCCTCTACGCGGAAACGATTTTGTTTCGTTCCAGGAACAATGGAATCGATAAAGTCAACTCTTCCATGACGTCCAGTCCCGGGAAATAGGAAAAGATCTTCCAGAATATCTGGAATTTTGATTGGCGATTTTAACATCGCTCTAATTAATTGATCAATACATTCGAACTGGAAAATATTACAGGGTGGCCAGCGATTTTTGAATAATTGAAAACTTTGAAAAATCTTCGATTTTGCACCGAGAAGAACCTGGAATTTGTTTAAACGAGTCTAGACCAAAAGGCAAAGGTAAACCAATGTTACTAATGTGTTCAGATAATGAGTTCACTTAAACGTGTTTTTAATTCGAAGCTTCTCGCCAAGATTTCATTATAACATTTGAAACTCCTATCTTGTAAGTCAAACTAAAAATGTTGAAAGTTAAGTGAATATGAATACTCTAGAAGCCGAATAAAATTTTACTTTCTTCTATACCACCACCTCAAGAAGTTTGGTCTTATATACTCACTGTATTTTTGTAAGCAAAATTTATTATCTAGTCTTTGAAAAATGGTACTTATAACTTGGAGAATCTGGAAAATCCCTTGAATTTGAAAGCATTGGTTCACTGATCACACTTTGTATTAATTAATATACCTGATTTTTTCAATTACCGTCATAAAGAAGCGAGATTGCCCCGCGTTTATTACGTTATATCAATGCTTTTTATAGTATCATACACTCTTGCATAAACAATCGAGCAATTGTATTCGACTGCGTTTACAGCTTGTATGTAATGCATTGTTTACCGGGGAAAATCAGTTTCTGCGAGCTCGACCTCCACATTTGTCAGCGGAGCAGCAATTCGTTTGTGCAAACAGCGCACGCTGCAGTACATATGTATAATATGTATTATCGAATGCTCGGTAGAGACGAATTCGCGATTTGCTCCGTTGGCTAAATGTATTTGACGAGCGGCGATTGCAAAAACCGCGACGTCTGTTCTCCGCGTTGTTTGCGAAGGGGATATCTGCAAGAGAAGTGGAAGGGAAACACACCTGTCCGTTCCCATTCGTCGTTCGCTCTTGGATAAACTCTTATTGAAATGTCGGAATCGTTAAAGCAGTCACATTCGGAAATGGCTGGTAGTCGATGGCTTCGATATTTTATTTCAAATATCCTCGCGCGAGACGTCGCGATAAGATCCGCTATTCATGTGATATCGATGACGCGATTTCGAAGGAGGGCAAAGTGGCTGCAATTGGGAATCTTTCCATTTACGATGATCCGATCGGGTCGAAGAAATTCAATGGACGTTCGTGAATAATTATGTAATGGATAGAACGAAGAGCCAGGATTAGAATTGCGATTAAATCTTGCGATCGCGACTCGCGATTCATTGGAGAACTCGATATACTTCTTTATAATTTGAGTCTACTTCTGATTGCGACTAATAGTTTACCTCGTAACTCACTTTTCATTAAAAACCAATTGCTACGCGATTACACTGAATATAACTAGCGCGTAATCAATCATTAAATGCTTCAGCAAGTCAAGATAATAATAGTGGTATGGACGATATAATTCGATAGAAGAAAATGAACGCTGCACTTCAGCACAATTTTTTTCTTACGCCAATCGATTGTCGCGGTTCAATTGCTATTCGCTTATTGCGTTTTACAAGAAAGAATCGACTGGCAATCACGACGACTTATCTTGTGATTGCGGCTGACAAGTCACTCGAGGACTGGTCATGTTTCATCAAAGCCCGAGTCTATTTCCGATCGTGACGTGCATTTTACTCAACGACAAATACACCCGATTAAAATTCAAGTTTTACATAGAGCCTCTGAATAAAACATCGCTTTGCTTTTTTATATGCATCCAGCACGAGGCACAAGTGTCTGAAATGTGATGAAAATATCTAACACGTTGTTTCTCTGAAGAATCAGACCCAAGAAGGAAGTTCCCAGTGTGAATGCATTTTAGTTATTACTCTATGGCTGGCCTAAAATTGATCTAATGCTGCGTACACACGTAGAAAGTATATCTAAACCTCGGAACATTACCGTAACATATCGCAACGTATTCAAAGCGATATAATAACGATTCTCTTAGCTGACGTTAGAAGAGAGAGAGGCAAAGGTTGTTAGCACGGAGCAACACCATCGCTGTTGTTCCATTAAAATCGTCCCTCCGTTTTTCTTTGTCCTGCGTGCATTTTATTACAACGAACGACGAAAAATTCACATAAATTATCACATTTAAATGGATTTCAGAAAAGACGAGACGCGACGAATACTTTCAACGACCGAGCTCGGATCGGCGCTCTACGTCCCTGATTCCACCGCTGTAATGCGAGAGAAACGAACCGCGTCCTCAAACTCCCATCGTCTACGATGGAGAGTCATTAAGAGCAAATTGATTATCGTTAAACGCGTGTAGGTGCTTCGCACGACGTTCTGACTAGTTTGAAATTAGACGATATCGGATGCCGATGCGGATCTCAACGCGCGGAACAATGCGGAAGGTATGCGCTGCTCTGAGCCGCGTTAGCGCACGGGAGATTATGTTTCGATGATAATTGCAATCCGAGTTGCCCCGAGCATCCTCGCTGCCTCGGAAGAGAATTCCTTGATTTTCCTTTTGCAAGAGCTCAACTCTCAAGACGTATTCTCTCTCTCTCTCTCTCTCTCTCTCTCTCTCTCTAGAACTGCATTTGCAGTCGCTTCGATTCACAATTCAATTACGACATTTCGGCAGTTGGTTCTTCTGTTTCTCTTCCGCTTTCCTTTTGAACACAACATCTTTGTCGGTGATATTCAAATATTACTGCGTTCGATTTTATAAAAAGTATAAAAATGCATTTGCTTCGTGTGCCTATCTCAAAAGAAAATTGTCAATCTTTCGGAAACGCTTTTTTCCTGCTCCATTCGCGCGCTGAAGAACGTAGATGGGGAACGCAAAGAGGAGGAAGACAGTTCGCGCCAAACAAGTCTCAGTTTAGCTTCTCGAGAGAAAGAATAAGAAGACGTGTCGATCTTTCGAGCACTTTTGACGCGCAATTAATCACAAGGTCTACCTCCACCGACGGAGTGCACATAAATATCCCGTCCTCGTTCAATTGAAAGACGAGACGCCTCGTCGATCCGTGGTAATGTTGAAAAGTCGAAGTGGTCCTCCTCACGCGCGCGACCGGTACATACAAAATTTACACTATACGATTAAAAGAACGAATTATCCTACGTATCGCAGTCACGCGTATATCTGTTGCTCTGTGTGTTTCTTTTTTTATACAAATCTATTTACACTAAATCTCTGATCTACGATTTAACGACTAAGAAAATTCGATTATCGTATAATTCTTTGGCAGCAGGTTGGGGCGATGATCGTGTCGATTACTTTTAATATATGCATATATATATAATATATGTGTGTGTTTATGTATATATATATATATATTTATATATATACTCGTCAGTCGAATCCTCCCGATAGCACACTCTTCGAAAGCGTTTGGACATTGATCCTCTCTCATAGTCGACGCGCATCGCTCTTCCTCTCACGAAGCATCGGACGAGGGGAAGAGAAGGAACTCTTGCGATCTCAGTACTCCTCTCGCGACGGAAACGTGCGCGGTTACTTTCCCAATTTGTTTTTTGTCGTGAAAGGCGGTATCACCCAGAAGTCGTCGGTATTTTATACAACGCCGTACGATGTAACGAGATATCGCGTATTATATTATAGATATTCTAAAAGGAATTGCTTTTCTCTCTCTCTCTCTCTCTCTCTCTCTCTCTCTCTCTCTCTTTCTTTCTCTGTTCGCAGTACTTTATTTCCCGATCGAAAAGAAGGGGAATTTTACGTTAGAACGTCAGTTTTCTCTCGCTTCGAGATTTTTAGAGACCGACGACAGGTCGCCGCCATGTGACACAGCCCTTCGATTACGTCGTTCTCCGTTTTCTGAACAGCTAACGGAGACGAACGTTTAACCGTCGTCTCTTCAGCGACGCCTCGCCTATCATCAACGCGTCGTCGCATGGCTAACACCTGGCGAGGCAAAGCAGAGGGCATTTCGCCACTGCGGAGTCATCGGCTACCGCTCGGAGAAAGCGACGACGATGACGAAAGTCGTTGGTACTCGTCACTCTTGCGCCTTATCGAGGACGCACCGTGTCTCGTCTCGTTACGGGGCGCCGACGGACGTCGCTTCCATGCCGTCGGGCGGGACCCGCGTACCGCTGGTAACGTAACCGTTTGTGTCGATGGTCACGTGTGTCCCGGGATTGCTCGAAAAGTTCGCACTACGCGGGGGAAGTACCGTGCTGTTGCCGGTCAGGACGTGATCACCGAGTTCGTGGCAGTTCATGACGGTCGCGGGGTTTATACTCGCGTGATTCACGTGGACGGGTATGGAATGTTCCGGGGGGTATTCCGAGGAGGCGTCCGCGTTGCCTTCTCGGAGCGGCTTCACCGGGAAGTCGATCGGTGCGTGCTGAACGGGCATCGCCGCGGTCACGACGTCGCTCGCCTCGTTTATGGCGCCGGCGTGGCCGTTCGTCATAGTGTACAGGTCCGGGTCGGCTCGTGACTTTGGCGATAACATGGACTCGAGGCATTGGTAGACCAGAACGTAGTCGTCCTGTAAAGTAACCGTCGTGAGAGGTAGGGAGAAGAAAGGAAGCTTATCGAGTACTCTTTGCACTGAGAGAAATAATAGCTAGTGTCAAAAAAGTACTTCTTTAGTCAGGAAAATGTTTGATTTTAAACATTTTCAAGAATACAAACCTTGGTTGCAAAATATACAGTGTTCCACTCGGGATAAAAATTCAGTTTATTTTTATTATTTGTTATTTTACGAACACGCCTTTGAAGTAAAAAATATCAAGATTAATAAGAAATGTATAACATGACATATCTCATAAGCCCTTCAACGGATGGGCATCGCCTCTTATAAATTTCTCATTAGTCCCGATAGACTATAACCGTTTTTTATAAGAAAAAATATCAAGTTTCAGGACAGATGGAAGATTGATAGAAGACGCGATGGATTGTAACAGTTACACATTGATATATAGTCCCTCTTACTTACCAGTGATCTGAATACGCCAGGCCTCTTCATGTAGAGCAATTTCGAGAACATGTAGATGTCCGCGCTCTGTTCAAACTCCAGTTGTTTGTTCAGAGTGGTTAGCAAGATGAAGAGCCCCGCCTCGATGCCTCCGAATCTAAAGATATATATATATATATATATATATATATATATATATATATATTATTTTTTAAAGTCGAGTTCCAGATAATTGATATTTAGCTCTTATCTCTATGTCGTTCTATTTTCGTCCTCACCTGTCCATCACGACGATCGGCCCGTTTTGATAGTCTCTATGAAAGTCTTGAATGACATTGATAAACATCTTCGGATTATCGTTGTGTGGCCACGGTCCGCCCTGGTTCCGTGGTCCTTGGACGATCCTGGCGCTGAGCTCGTAGTCGTCCTGCAACGAACGCACTGCGACCTCGCGCAAAACCACCCCGCTGGGGGCTTCTTTTACCCCGCAAAGTCGTACTCTGAAGGTATCCGACTCGAGGTCTTTCCCTTCGGTTGGCCAGAATTCGGGATAATCCTGGGAGTTATCAGAGACGGTTTGAAATTAGTCGACCCCGAGCAGAAGTGTTTTCAAGAGGATTGCAGTTTAGTTAGAGGGATAAATTTCTGTTAGACATCTTGGAGAGACGCACCTCCCCGACATGGGTCAGCATGACGATAGTCTGCGCATTATGGTCCCACATCATCTGCCAGAACTCCATGATAGTGCTCTCCATCGGATGTTGCGTCAGGATGAACTCGCGATTGCGTTGGAATCCTTGAACGTAGATAGATTGGCGTCGTTGGGCAAAAATGAAGGTGTCCAAGAACTTTGTAACTATATTATTGTAGTTAGAGATGACATACCGGAGAACCAGGTAGCGTTTATATAGTCGCTGCCGTCGATTCCCGGCTTCGGCGTCAGGTGCACGCGGGAATTCTCGATGGGCAGGTAATCGGGGTTGCGATTCTTCGAGATGTTCGACGGCTTGCTCGCAGAGATCAGGTTGAAGTCTTTGGGCTTCCATGAAGTGACGAGCTAGGGATGAAAAAATTAAGTTTTTAGTTTCTTCAAACGTAGTTTCATTGATCAGTAGTCGTCGAGAGACGTTATGTTGAGATAGGTCACCCATGGATATCCGAGGGAAACACGGGTCGGAATTTTGCACCGCCACAGACAATAGCGACGCGGGCTCGAGCAATTATTCCAGTCTGGCATCGCGAATATCGTGACGCCGAGCGAAATTACGCCGTCTCGCTAGGTAGGAGCGCCGATGTGACGTTTCGACAATTTAGATTGGAAATTCTCGGTAACCCACGCTCGTTTCGGACGGGAAACGATCGACGCTCCTGGCGGGCGAACGTGCTTAAAATCGCAAGGTTGACAATAACTTTCCTCGTAATTGAAACATTTCCTCTCCGATATTAGCTCTCTCCGCCGCGCGCCACTAATTTGGTCGCAGGTGCGCGGAGCGAGCGCACTGACCTCGGATTTACCGCGCGGCGAATTAATTTATCTATTCATTGTGTGTGTAAATTAACCCCGACGAGCAGGAGATTAACGGATAACGAATCAGCGAAGAATAGAGCGTTAAGAATACTCGATAAGCTATCGCGATAAATGTGATCGAAGGCGATCGAGTATCTCTGGAGTTACTGTGATATGTGACACCGAGATCTCTAAATATTATTAATCATATCAATCATCCGTGAAGTAAAATTGAAGAGCAGTCTTTAAATTGATGATATATGTTCGGAGAAATTATCTTCTCGACTCTCTCGAAATAAATTTTCTCTGCACTTAATAAAACTCTTTCTTTCCAGATGAGTGATCCATTTCGATACGAAATGATCACTGACTCGTGTATGGACGGGACGAGCTTTTATTCGATGCAAAGATGATGTTGTCAGGTCGATTAGATCGTTTCTCCAGCTACAGAGTCGGTGCTTCTCACCTTGTACTGCGCTTCCAAGTTATTCCACGGATCCGTCTTATTGCTGGACGGCGACAGAATCTCTTGAACGTGCTGCATCAATCGACTAGACTCGATGTTCGTTTCTCCGCTCTCGATGGCCTCCTGCAAGGCGTCGTGAATAAAGATATACTGCTCCTCGGTCTGCACGAGGAAGTTCCGTTGAGTGCGGATGTGTTTGAGAAACCCGAAGACGTTGATCTCTCCTTTGCTCTTCGCTTGCTTCAGCATCGCGTCGATCACTATATAAGTCCCCGTGCGACCGACCCCGGCGCTGAAGAGATAAATATGAAATCATACATCAATTCATAAATTCGACACGCAATAAGAAAGCTATAACCATGATTTTATGGAAGAAACATTTACAAAATACGCGTTATCTGCGAATCATATTTTCTTCGGCAATATTTACTATCCTATTGAATAAAATTTAGATTCGTGGTTGTCTTTTATTATCACCAGCCCGCGAGGCTGTATCAGCTTGAATTTGATTAAAGCATCGCGAAATCTCGCGATATTCCCCGACTCTCAAAGCGAGAGGGAGAGAACGGAGGGGATTCATTAAATAAATCTCATAAGAAGTCCTGCATAATTTTGTGCCGTTCATCTCTTATCGTATCAAAGGAAAGGGGGTTCTAATTATGCATATTACGTTCACAATTAAGACCTCGGCGGCGGGTGTTTTTAAACACCCTTCGCGCGCGGGTACTTGGTGCCATCTTTCCATTTGTTGTTTTTGTGCGAGTCATTTTCGGGTCGATACAAATGGCAATGTGATTCTATTTACGTAATACCGCATTTTTTAAGTGACGTTAACGTAGCCTGAACAATTTTTTCGTTCCTCGTTACCTGCAATGCACGATAATCGGACCAGCATCGGGTGGATTCGCGTTGGAAGATTTTCGGATGAAACTGAGCACCGGCAGAGGATGATCCGGAACGCCGTGATCCGGCCATCCGGTATAGTGATACTGCCAGACGGTCCTCTCTCCCATGTTAGTCCCGTTCTTCTTCTTCTTGATCTGCTTAAAGTTCGAACGCTTACGTTATTTTATTATCTCCGGTTGATCAGCTTTGTCAACTCTGAACCGCGGAGTGTCGCCCGATTGCATAACTTTCCTCTCGCGCGTTCCGACGATAATATTTACATAGTAAACTCTCCGCGAAACTTTTGTAACGAATTGTTTTCGGTGGACACTCGCAGACTGAACTCGTAATTCGACCGCGTACCTCGTTCAAGTTCCAAGACAAATCATTTGTGGCTTGAGGAGTTTATGGAATTGTTTGAAAATACGCCGGAAGGATGGAAATTTTTAATAGTAGCATTTCTGATCCTAGTAATTTCTAGCTTGGCGTCAGTATTTCTGTTTCTCGGATGAGACAGCACTCTTTAGAACACTTGGAATGTGTACCGTTCTTTGCTTGTCGATCTCACAATCGACGAGAAAATTTCCATAGATTCATACCTTCAGATGTCGAATGTGCAGCGTTCGAACGGTGTAAGTCGCCATGACGTCCTCTCTGACCAAAGTCACTTGAATATGACCATAAATCTCGGTCCCCTCTTTCGGCCAGTACATGTCGCATTTTCTCTGCAAAGGAAAAACAAGTATTTTTTTAATCAATAGATACGTTCTCCACTTCTGCATGGGTTGCTCGTGCAGACTCCTCAGTCCATCGTTAGTCATCACTACTCACACGACCGCGTTCGACCAGATTGGTGATCATCACGATTATGGAAACTCGCTGTTCCCAAATCATGCGCCAGAATCCATCGAAAGTCGGCGGCAGGGGACCCTGGGTCCCGATGTAAGCTCGTGCCTGCTGCCATCCGTCGATGTAATTCGCGTTGACGTAATCCTGTCCCTTTTTGGGTGGACCGCCACCGCATGACAATAGCTGCACTCGCGTGTGATCGTCTGCAAACAAAGACAAGATCGTCGGGTGGACGATAAAACGTCGTTATCTGCAATCGACGTCTTATCGAAGATAGTCAAAGTGATAGCGCCACGAAGGTTACACGAAATTCGTAATTTCGCGTCGTTCGAAAACGAACGGGACTCCGCGGTCGCCGCGCGACGAATCGTTCGAGGCTTCTAAAATGAAAGAACTTGCTCAGATAATTCACCTCCCCCTAAAATTTCTCATGAAAGGAATAACAGAAAACGCTCGGCTTTCTATAGCTGCGCGCGTAGCGCGGTTCATATTTTTTTTCTTCCTTTTGCGAGCGAACTGACGTAACCGAGTGGAAAGAAAGGGTGGGGGGCGTGCTTGCAAGTTTGCCAGGTTTTTCCGACGTAATTTGAAAAGGGTTTCGACAAAAGTTGCGCAGGAAGTACGCGGGAGTGGCGTTTTTAACCGTGCCACAACCGGACGAGTAGGAAAAATGAAAAGTCTTTCACAATTCAGTTCAGCGGCGACTTCTGTCGAGAAAGGAGAACTATTGGGTGGGATAACACTGATCGGCGGTACTTTTAACGTTCCTTCAATGAGTCGTTTTGCCAAAGTAGCACCTTCAATACGGTTCGCTTGTTCGTTTCAATGAGTCGAAGGCGTACTCTCTCTGTGGTTAATAGAAGTTTTCCATAATATTATTCCCTAGTCGCTCAACTTGACGTCGAACATTGATTCGTTCCACGCGATACGTGTGAAATTCACAATTCGTTCCTTCCGCAAATTGAAAGCATCTAAAGTACACACGCGCGTATCTTATTCTCGACAACCGACTATACACGGTGATCCCTCGAGAGTCTCGCGATTTTCCTGTCGTTTCCATCAATATTTAGATCCAATTTCACTCTGCAACGCTGCTGCTAAATAATAATGCGTAAGAAACACTGGAAAGTAGCATTACGTTAATTGTGCTTCCTTCCACAGGAGGAAAGTGTCAAGCGTTTTCTTGCATATTTTATTCCGGATAACATGATTGCTTAGCGATCGTTCGAATCTTGAAGTTCTCCCGTGCGTTATGAATACCGGAACTTTCCGGTTAATCGATACCGATATTGCAGCGAGAAGAAGAAGAAGAAGAAGAAGTAGAAAAAGACGAAGAGGCCGAAGAGAGCTAAAAGAAGAACGGCAATAAGAAATCAATGGGATGAGACGGGAAAATTACATAAGCTCCACTCTTCAAAGCGTTATGCGTCAGCCCACTCGAGAAAGGAGCGGAAGCAAAAAAGAGAGAAGAGAAGGAGCGCGAACAGCGGAAACGTATAAAGCTCAAGAATCGGCTGTATGTGTATTAACGAATAAGATCTCACGTCACAGCCGAAAGGATCGCGCCTCGGTCTTAAAGGCTACTCAACGTCGAGACGCTGGACACTCACAGGCGAGGATATTCAAGTAGCGATTCTTCGCTTTGTTCTCGGCGTACTGCGAGTTCTCCACGGTGTAGCCACCGGTGTCCGCCTGTATCGACTCGTACTCCTTGCTGAAGCCGATGTCGCCATCGGCGTGCAACGCCGCCACGTGCTGAGCGAAGTGCGTCACCGCGACCGCGGTCCTCTCGCCGTCCTGCTCGCTATTCTCCCAATCCTGGAGGGTCGGCACGTTCCGCGGCGGATAGTCCAGATAGTAGTACGCCGTGTGGAAGCACTTCCTGAAAATAGGCCTAAGACCCGGCCTGATAAGTGCGCGCGTTTCGCGGGGGAAAGTGGGTTCTGCTCGGAGCTCCGTTTCCACCGCTCCGCGGATTCGAGGAAGCGCGTCGTCGTCGACCTTGGGGACCGAGTACTCGCGTTGACTCGACGATCAACTCGAGGCTTCCCGCCGCTGCCTACACGCCGCGCGCTCATGCGCGAAGGCCCCGAGCGTCTTCGGTTCTACGCTGCGGCTTTAAACGACGGAATTACTTCAATTATAAGAGTAGGTACTCGCGTCCCCGGGCGACTCATCGGTGTGTTCGCGCGTCGAATCCCGCCGAGAGGAAGCAACGAACTCCGCGACGCGAAAGTAACGGTTTTTCCCGGCAAAACGCGAGGGCGACGGAGGATGAGGGCCTTACAAAACGCTGCGCTGCACACCGTTCAAGATGGCTGGTAGGTCCAGCCTCGCGGCACTCGTGCTCCTCATGATCACCGGCGATCAACGCATAACGCGGATCGGCTCTCGCCGGCGGGTACCACCTTCACAATTCGACAAAACACCTCTTCCGTCCGCTGATGAGCTCGTCGAGACGATCACCACATGACGTGCTCCGCCTCGCGGCGCTTCTCGGTAAACGGCGGATAAACCGACTGTGTGTGGGGACCGCGCGAAGCGTACGATTCCGGCGTTATCGTCGCGACGTCGTTATCGCGATGTGTACGCGAGACGAAAGAAGGGGAAGAGAAGGAGAGAGCGGCGCGAGAAGAGACGAATCTCGTCCCGTGGGTCGCGCTTCGACGCTGTCGACAACGGAAACGATTTCGCTTTCGGCGTGCGCCGGTCCGAGCCGACGAGTTGATCGCACTCTACTCCCGGTATCCGTCGCGGCAACGGGTATCGCGCTGCGTGTGCGATTCCGTCGAATCGACGCGGTACACTGAGCGCGCGCGCGCATTATTTCTAGAACGAATCAACCGACACGGCAATCAGAGTGCACCTTGAGCCCCGCCCATTGAGGTTGCGAAGAGTTAGCAGCGACACCAGCGGTTGCCTTGAACGCGGAATGCTCGTCGCGGCGGGGCGCAGACTGGAGCGCATCGGAGATTCTTGGGACGTGTGAATACTGTCAGGAGCGATATACATACGTCGCGGTATCGACCTTGCTCTCAATTTTAATGCGGAGAAATGTGAAGTGATTTGGCTGTCTTTTCCATTACACTAGCAATTTCACCGAACCATAATGTTAACCCGCGGTAATACCAGTAAAGGTTCACCGGTATCGCGCGGGGAGCGTTTTTCTGCACCACCTGACGTTGAGAGAAAGAGAGTGGAGAGAATAATTCCTCTCGCGCGCTAGATTTAGCGTCGCCCGAGCTGCCGCATCTGCGTTGAATCCAGCAGCCTCCCACCATCACCTCGACGTATCCGAGAGGAAACGGATGCTCGCGTACACGTGCGCGGTGCGCATTCTGTCAGTGCCGGAGCGAGACTCTTCAATTATTATTATTGGTGACGATTTGTTGGGGAAAAAAACAAGGGAACTGCGACTCCGCGAGAGTGGAGAGGCTCCGCGGAAACTCGAAAGTCCTATTACGTCTAGCACACCGTCGTTTTCCCAATGTGCGAGAGACGAGGAAGGGAATTAGCTCGACCGAGAGAGAGAGAGTGCACCGATTTCACCGGAACCTTCAATGTTGAATCAGCAGAGAAGTACCGGAGTTGCGCGACACGCATGAAAGAACTTTGTGGGAATCGTCGATGGAAACTTGATCTACGCGTCGTTGGAATCGACGATACAAGATCGTTTAATTCTAGAAGTTGGAAACATTTTTCCCGTGTCCTTTACTCGCGAGGCATTGCGTCGATGAAACTCCTCACAAGCGGCGAAATCGTAATACGAAAGAAACTGCAGGAAAGGTTTTCTTCGTGTTGAAAAAAATTGGAGAGCTGCGGAAAGAGAAAACTAGACTCCCTCGTATATTCGCCAGCACCATGGAAGTACCCGAGGAGCGCTCAGGCTTGAGCTTTCGAGAGGGCGAGGTAGTGAAATTGAGGAGGTGGAATCCCGGTGGAAAATTTGTGCCGAGTCGGCCCGGTGTGGTCTTGAATTTAGAGTCGGTACCCGGCTTCCACCGAGGGCTCCAAGGTCAATAGAGCAGCGACGCGTATAATGGAGTCCCTTGGGAACTGTTGGCGGTACGCGTCAAGTTCTCCGCGGGGCTTGATGAAGATGGATATTTGAGAATCCCTTAAAACCGGGTGTTTTGGAGGGGAAAGCGAGCGAACCCTCGGAGGCGCGTGTGTGGGCGCTGATATAGGTACCTACCAGCAGCCTGGTCATTCGGAGATGGACGGAGGAAAAAGAATGATAGATGGCGTAACAGTTCTTATATCATCCGAAAAACTCAATGATGATATTCGGTTAACGATGAGAGAGAGCGGACGAATTTTCCGACTCTCCGGTTCGATGCACTCTTTCCGAGCGATTCTTTGGTCGCGAAGAGAAATGCCTACCGCGGATGAGAATGGAAATAGAAATCGTGTATACGAATTTCTATTTCCGTCGAGAGAGGAGGATCTGCCCGAGAACACGCTCTGCGAGACATGGAAGTACAAAGCGGAGAAGAAACGCTTCCGTGTACGAATAACCGAGATTCGCCGGATCTAATTTAGACTCTAGAGCCATTAGCGCGTCGTTGGTGCGTTATAATTACGCAGGATTTGCGGTGGAGCGTCGAAATTCCTCTAGAGAAGGGTTTTTGCAACGTAGGTGCGCGCGTGATAAGAGCGCACGGTTGACAATGACGCCGAGAGAGGGAGAGAGAGAGAGAGAGAGAGAGAGAGAGAGAGAGAGAGAGAGAGAGAGAGAGAGAAAGAGACTCGCCGAAAACGCGACGACGCTAGGTGGGAACCTCACCTCCAGAGAACAAAGGACGTAATCGCTAGCATTACAGCGAAGCAGGCGCAGACCATCCCGGCGATAATCCCCGCGCTGAACTCTTTGCTGCTCTGTCGCTTCAAGGGCGGCGTCTTGTCGCAATCCCGGGCAACGAGCACCTTGCGCATCGCGCTGTTCTCGCCCTGCATCAGCTGTCGGTCGTCGATGACGCTGCGGGTTGCTCCGCGGATCGTCACTTCGTACATGCCCATCGTCAAGTTGTGCAACGTCACCTGCAAATGACGGATAGATCGTGCGAGTGGTCGTGATCGAATCGTGAATATCTCCAAGGGGTTGAAATACGCGCGGGCCACACAACAAAATTGGAATTATATTTTGAAAGATCTCCTGAATGCGTTCCATTGAAACCATCTCGAGATGACTTTTTATTATGATCTAATAACGTAGTGAGACCAGGTACGCGAGATCCACTCGACGCGACGACGAATCGTGACATGAACGAAAACTTACAGCAGTATCGACGTGCTCCTTGTTCGTGGATATGTCGTAGCTTCTGTACTCTTCGGTGCCCTCGATGCGATAGTTGACGTAATAGTAGTCGATGGAATTGTTGAAGGCGAAGGGTCGTGCCCATTTCACGTAAATGGTCTCGTGAGCTTGACAGGTAAGATTGAGAATCAACGGCGCGCTGGGACCAGCGACGTCCGTCGTGAGGATAATATGATCCGACGGTTCCCCCTCATTCCTCCAGGTGTACGCCTTCACCCATATTTTGTACTCGGTAAAAGGTTCTGAAAGAGACGAGACACGATTGCGCAGGCGAACGAGAGCGCGCGAGGCGATTAAAAATGAAGCAACAACCTCCGTTGAAGGATCGCGCGTTACGCGAGTGCTTGAAATAATTGCAATGAAACCTTTAGGGGGAACATATATGTATAGGGGTGTGTGTACAAGTTGATCTTTCGCAATGAGAAAGAGAGAGAGAGAGAGAGAGAGAGAGAGAGAGAGTTTCGAGGATAGATATATCCGACAGAATCATTCGTCTCGAATCGAATATAAACGCGTTTTTCTCTTTTCTGTGGTACCTACCTAATAAATATTTATTTCAGTCGGATCTCTAGATTCTTCTGACTTGAATCAAGTATTTATCGGACGCAGTACGAAGAAAAGTTTGTTCGAATCGTTTTGGAACGAAGCTGTGGCTCTGTGTATATCGAATCGCGAAGAATGTATATACGCGTACATCATTATGGAAGAACAAAATTCAACGAAATGTTTCAAAAAAGAGACAGAATAATACATTTACTCGCGAGAGATTGGTCGGGAGGAGAGGATCTGGAAGCAGGAAGAATGGAAGGCAATTGCATTTGCGAAGGAATGGCGAGCTCGGCTGAATAAATAAATGAATTAATAAGTATGCAGACTGTTTCGCGGCGGACGAGTGGTTACCTCGTGGTTTCGAAGGGTGGGGGTAAGGGAGATTCGGAGAACCTGGCGTTTAATAAAAAAAAACGTCGATTTCGAGTTATCGAACTTTTGCCGAAGATGTAGCAACAGCGTCGATAGATTCTGAATAAATGTACGCGGACGGAAGAAACTTGAGAGGAAGCCGGGACTCGACTAAAACGCGACGCAGCAGTCAGAAGGGGAGAGTTAGATGCATCGATAATAAAGTGACGTCACTGTTCCGGCCGCTCGCTTTCCGGTGCGTCATCACGGAGAAGTATGATTGCTCCGGGCGCCTTTTTTTCGAATGGAATCGCGCGTCGTTTGTCACGTTGCTCAAAGTAACTGTCTCGCCCTCCGATAAATAATGGAGACACCAAATGGAAACTCGCGCGGATAAAGTCCGATATCGTTCTCTTTCTCTCTCTTG
This sequence comes from Xiphydria camelus, assembly GCA_963678675.1. Taxonomy (NCBI): domain Eukaryota; kingdom Metazoa; phylum Arthropoda; class Insecta; order Hymenoptera; family Xiphydriidae; genus Xiphydria; species Xiphydria camelus. Next base: position 24,877,952 of record OY783200.1, on the reverse strand, counting down.
GAACCTCGAAGGAATTCTCGTACGCGCAAGCTCGCATCGACGCTGCGCGATTCTTTGCTACAAATTCCCCGTCGGTTGCGTACCTACTCATCATTCATGTCGGTTCGATTCTCTATCCACTCCGGTTGTATCGCATTAATGCGGATTAATGGTAATCTTACATCACGCGTTTATGCGAAGCGTGCTTCGATGAATCGAATCCGTATCTCTCGGGTTGATAACGAATGATGACATTATCAATTTGCGTGTGATCTTCCGAGATTTTGAGCCGCCTTGAAAAGAACTTGGAACCAAGCTAAAAATATCTTCTTCGTGCTCTCTCAAGTTTTTCCTCTCGCCCGTGGTTTTAAGGGGTGACTCTCAGCCGACGTAAAAAAATTCGCGCCGAACGTGTTGACCCTCTAGTGCCAGGTTTCATCAAAGTCGCAGGACGACGACCCGTCAATTAAGTTTAGAACCTCGGAGAAATCTTTTTTTTTTTTATACCTATATATATGAGTACCTTTGACGCGCGAGGTCCTTCCTTTAGCTTTCAAATTAACGCCCCGATTTTTCCTGGCAAGCAATATCGATCCGACAGGAAACTCTAACCGTCCTCAAAATCTTTACTCGCAGGAAACTCACGATAACACATCAACCCGGTGAAATTATTTATGGGAAGACGCTGGAAAATGCTAAATCGACGAAGCGAATCGTCCCGAACCGACGCCATATACTCACTGAGGTCCAGCAGGATGAATTCGACGGGTGTGCTGTTCGGGTAATCCTTGTGCGTCTTGACGTCGGTGTAATTGGAGTACATGTAGTAGACCCGATAGCCCGAGATGACGCCATTGGCATTTTCCGGCTCGGACCAGGATAATTTGATGGTGGTGGACGTGACTCCGTGGGCAGTGAGATTGAGTGGCTTGCTCGGAACTGAAAATACATTAATCACGTGGTTGGCTTGGTAAGAAGTGTTTGCGCGCGGGTGACTAGCCCCCCGCCGGCTCATCCTTTACTTTCCGCCCCTTTTTCTTCTTTCCCGCGCTGCGAGCTGAGATCTCGATACGCGATAAGGGGGGGGGGGGGGATTCGGGCGGGAGGGAAGGAAAAGCTTCGCGCGGTATCTCGAGGTCTCATCGAGAAATCGTCCAGGCTCTCCGCG